>CM066166.1:48299975-48309975 GCA_033629205.1 Lithocarpus polystachyus
CATGATATTGATGTTTGTTTGTTTGAACAAGGATTACTCATAATAGATCTAATTAACAACTTGAGTTTAAAACTTGTTAATTCTATTAACATGGGTTTAATTTCCTAACAAGTGGTATCAGAGCGGGTACACTTTAATTGGATTAATTTCCTGAATGTGATCCATGACCCCCGTTGTCATGAAAATTGTTGATTGTTTTGATTTGCATGATCTTGTGTTGAATGATGATGATGATATTCAAGATGCCTATTGTTAGCTTTATAAATTTTGTATGAAATCTCTTAAAAGTTCTACAAAAGTAAAAGCTAAATTTAAAAATGTCAAACTTGAAAAAAGATGAATTGATTGCAAAATTGGATGAAGAAAATAATTTGAATGAGAATTTAAAAAAATTAATTTTCATCGTAGGTGGACAAAATTAAGAGTTTGGAAGAGCAACTAGTTGAATCTAAAACTGAAGCTGAAAAATTATCTAGTGCTAAACTTGTTGTTGAGCCTAGCTTAAAAGAAAAAAGACTTTTATATTCCTCCATTTAAAAGGAATAATGAAGAGTTAAAGGCTAATATTTCTAGGATAGACAAAGTTAATAAATCTGATGTTAACACATAGTTTCTAAAACCTTTGTCTAAAACTCCTCCTAGGTTGAATAAAAATCAGAATTTGTCCTTACTTGTCAATTGTCATAGTGTTGGTCATATTAGGCCAAATTGTCCTAAGCTAAGGTCTTTGATAACCTCCAAGGTTAGCCCTCCTTCTAGGAAGCCTAGTAGCTTTAAAACTACCCATGTTTGTCCCTATTGTGGTGCTTTTAGTCACACTCGCCCTAACTGTTTCAAGTTGTTCTCTCATAAGCGAGTGTCTAATAGGTCTCATCCTTTGTCTAAAGGCTTTGTACATATTCTTGGTGAGTTATTAAAAGTTTTGAGCTTTTTAACTCAATTGAAGGGGAGCTCTAATTCCTCTATGTCCTTTAGTAGTCATACTAGGACACGAGCGTTTTCATCTTCACGGCCAAAGACTCGTGCTGTATGGGTGATGAAGGATCCTAAAACTTAATTGCCTTTTTGTTTGTCCTCTACTTTAATTCTTTCTATCTAAAGTAGGACTTTCATGCTTGATTTCTTATCTGTTTTTGGAATCATGCTTTTATGCATAGCACTATTTTGCATTTATTTATTTTTGCTTTTTTAATTTCTTTTATTGCTTTGAAAAAAAAAATTGAAATTTTTGAAAAATACAAAAACAATGTGTGCTTGTGTATACTGGTACTTGTGTACCTTGGATGACCTTTGAAACAAGGTTTCTTAACTTTGTATCTCTTGTAGCTTAGATGAGCATCTTCATGCACAACAAAGTAACGTGAACTTTGTGGCTCATTTATGTGATTTGTATGTTTTGGTTGATCTTTTATCATTCATATCTTTATCACTCTTTTTGACGGGAAGGACTAAAAAATCCTAAGAAAAAAGAAGAAATAACCATCTCACCACTAAAACTCGTCAATCGTAAAATATCTATGTGCAATTCGTAAAAGCCATGCTCAGTAAGATGTAGCACTTGTACAGCAAAAACATTATGTATGGCTTACATAATTGGAAATTTCTTTTCTCTCACTTATATGCCCATGCATGATATGAGTTAGAACATATGTGAATCATATTAGGAACATATGTTAATCTAGAATTGACTAATCCTTTGACAAAATGCACTTTACTTGTATTTGGGTAAATCTATGATGTATTTAATACTTCAAGGAACATGGTTCAAGTGAAAGCTTGACAGCTACCTAAGAATCAAGTGAAGAAGTGCTGAATTTTAAAGCTTGACAGTTAGCTTGACAAATAGAATCTACCGAGGTTTAAAAGGCAACTCTAGCCCGATTCTCAACAGCTGCTTGATAGATAAGCTATCTATTGAGATTTATGAAAATCAAATTTTCAGTTCTGATTTCATTCCAATCCGTGTGTACATGTTTAGGTTTTCTTTTCTCATAACCCTAAACATATATAAGGATTATTTTAAGGGCCGTCAAAGGTTGCACGAGTGTGAAGCAAAGTTTTGTTCATTCAAATTGTGTTCGGAGATAGAATTTGCCCTAGTTCATCTTTCTCTTGAAGAAACTATTGCGTTTGTATGCCGTTGGGTTTTGTGACCAAGGAGCTTCGTGATCTTCATCGTGTTGATGAACTGAAGAACTTTGCAGCCAACATCTTTCTCAAGTTGGTGAGTAAGTCGTGTACTGGGATCCGCACATCTATTGGTTAGTCACATACTGGGAGCCATGCATTAAAAGGAGAAATTGTCCCTACAGAATAAGTCCAATTGAGTATTAAGGTAAGGGTTCAACTGTAGTTTAGTATAAGGTACTGGGATTCCTTTACTTGTAATCGCTTGTTGTGATAATAGTGAATTCTCGGGAGTAGTGACCTTAAAATCACTCAGTGGGGTTTTTGCCTTAGAGGTTTTCCCCATTCGTAAACAAATCACTGTGTCAATTTTTTTTCCACTGCATTTTACAGTAGTTGGTGATTTTTTTGTGCTGTCACGCATATTGCATGCTAATTGAATTAATTAATTAGTTAACTTGTCTAATTAATAGGTTAATTCATCACAAGGGGTCAATACATTCTTGGCTTATCAAGTGGTATTAGAGCAAGCATACTCTGATTAGGGTTAATCTTTGTTGTGCGATCCATTAACCCCCGTTGTCATGGATAGAGGACAGTCTCTTATTATACCTCCTTTATTTGATGGCACTAACTATGCATACTGGAAAGCACACATGAAAGCTTTCTTGCAGTCTTTAGATGAGAAAGTGTGGTAAGCTGTGGAGATAGACTGGACCAAGCCAAAGGAAGCGCTGGCCGATTGGGATGATGCTAAGATCAAGGCAGCAAATTTCAATGGCAGGGCATTGAATGCTTTATTTAGTGTGGTCACAAATGAGGAGTTCAAGAAGATATCCTCCATTAAAACAGTGAAGGAAGCATTGACCATCCTCCAGACAACCTATGAAGGAACCAAGGCTGTCAAGGATTCAAAGCTTCAGAGGCTTACTACTGGCTTCGAAGAGATCAAGATGGAGGAGGATGAGTCATTCGATGAGTTTTATGCCAAGCTCAAGGACATAGTGAACTCAGCTTTTAATCTTGGAGAAACCATTCCCGAACCTAAAATTGTCAGAAAGGTGCTTAGATCTCTACTTGAGAGAATTCATGCCAAGATCATCGCAATTGAGGAATCAAAGGACATCGACAAGATTCCTTTGATAAAGTTGGTTGGAAATCTGCAGACCTATGAGTTGGGTTTGACAAGAATCAGAAAATCAAGTAAGGGAAAGAGCATGGCACTGAAGGCCAAGAGTAGTGATATGGATGAGTCTTCTGATGATGAAGATTCTAAAATGAAATCCTACATTACACGATAGTTCAAAAATTTTATGAAGAATGCCAATGCCAAAGGATTTGATAAGGACTGAAAGCAATCCAGTTCTTTGCAATTCAAGAGCCACGATAAAGGGAAGAAGAATGCTAGGGATGGCGGTTAGTACACTGTTCCCTCAGGACCTAAGTGTTTCAGGTGTCAAGGATTTAGACACATGAAACAAGAGTGCCCTACGTATCTTAAGACCACCGGGAAGAGTAAGGCATTTGTTACTACTTTGAGCGACACCGAGCCTGAGGATGATGGAATCCTAAATGTGCCCTACATATCTCAAGACCATTGGGAAGAGAAAGGCACTTGCTGCTACTTTGAGCGACACCGAGCCTGAGGATGACTAGAATAATGAAGATGATGGAATCCTAAATGCCTTCACTGCCACCGTAAATCCCTATTGAGGGGATTGTTGAAGATATGGATTAAGAAGAGGAGTTAGTGGAGTCCAAGTTTGAAAAGATGGATGAACAAGATGACATCCACACAGACTATGCAAAACTATACAAGGTTGCGGAAAAGCATTAGAAGTTGTATAGGTTGGCCACCAATAAGTTTAGTGATGTGGAGCTTGAACGAGAAGAAATCTCCACGAAGTTTGATGAAGCAAATCAGAAGATTGGAGCACTGAGATTTGAGAACAACTTCTTGGCTAAGATGTAACACCCCAAACCCAAACCAAGGATTTAGATGCATAACCTGTTTTAGAAATAATCAACAATAATATAATGGAACAGAGCGTAAATAATTTTCCACAAAATAAACTTTTATCCAACATCAAGTTTCCTATAAAATCCATAAAAAAAAAAAATACAAAATCCTTCAATTATAAAATCTCCAAATACAATCTCAAATAGTTCCATAAATGTCAAACTCATTGTCCTGAAGAAATTGTACTAAAACGATTCACCAACTAACATAGCTCCAAACGAAGTCATCAATCTAAGGCTCCACTGATCTACCACCAAAAGACACTCCATATCTCTAATCTGAAAGGGTGGAAAAAGGGGGTGAGCTAAAGGCTCAATAAGAGACTACATAACATGGGGATGTCTTCCAAAACAAAACATTAGTATCATTGACAAAATATAGTCTTCACGATACATTTACAGATAGTTTACAGTAATATAATATATTCTATAAAACTGTTAAAATAAAACATTTCACTATAACGCTGTAATCATTAATAAAATAATAACCACGTTAATATGCCAATATGCACCCAATAGGTGGAAACAATTTATTATGAAAAATTGTTCGTTAATATGCCAATATGCACCCAATAGGTGGAAACAATTTATTATGAAAAATAAACAATTTTCCACTTACACAGATCAGTAGCAACAAAATAGTGGTTCAATATGGAAAATATTAGTCAAACACAGACGAAAGCTGCTAAACACTCGGTGGGTGATTCCCATGGGAACAATAACACTAACCTCAAAGAGGCAACACTAGCTCCAAAGAGCAACAATAACACTGCACCACACCACACTAACACTACTTCGGCCGAAGACCAACACTTAACCCTGTGTTGGCAAAGGTTGCAGTCTGTCTAGTTGACCGTTTGAAACATTCTTGACATATATAGATTCATAATAATATACAATAAATAATAAAATTTGAGTATGTATAAAGCACTAACAATGGTATAAGTTTTTGAACTTCACTTTTGCAATTATGTATATATATATATATATAAATATATTTTTACCACAAATGTATATATATGTATATATATATATATATATATATACGTCTTGAGAGATGTCATGTGCTGTAGTCTACTTACCTCTAGTTGCTAACCCAAGCTTCACTTTAATCGCACGAAACGACGTCAACTAGAACCTAAATAAAAAATTAAATAACTCAATGAGGGCAGATTTTGAATAATCACAAAGTCCTTTGATAAAACAATTCCTCAGCCACTAAGAAGATTGGCAAAATTAAAATTTAACATCTCCTTCTAATAAACCCCCACCTATTCTAGATTATAAATGCAAAGTATACCCTAAAACTAACACCTAATATACCTATATATATATATATATATATATATATATATATAAAAGAACACATAACCCACCTAATATACCTATATATATATATATATATATATATATAAAAGAACACATAACCCACCTGATGAAAATCCACCCAAAGACATCTAATATCACAATTCTCCTTTTCGGCCAACAACGTGAAACTACAACTTCCCTTCAGCCAAATTTTCTCAACGTTCTTAATATGAAAGAGCTTTAGTTTCTTTTCATATAAAACCCCGCGAAACTAAAACCTCCAATCAACGTGAATGTGAAAGTCAAGCAGAAACCCAATTCGGCACAATACAATTGATATTCTACTCCTATGCACTAATATTACAATTCTAAAAAAAACTCTGGACCAGCAAGAATACGAAAGTTCCCTTAAACAACAAAAGTGACCTGCGAAAAACAATGGCTTGCAAAGATTAATGTTTTACCTCAAGTGCAAAATAGAGTTGCTGGCTGCCTCAGGTAGTGCACAGCCTCCAATCCTTTCAAATGAGAAACCCTAACTCTAGTCTTAATATTTATACGCTAATTACTGCTTCTTTTTATTTATTTATTTTTTTTTTTCTTCACTCTTGCCTTTCACATAGGAAACCCTAACTTTCAGCTTTACACGTTAAAATTGTTCCCTACATTGGTTGAAATTTTAAATTAGAATACACCACAAAATAACCACTTACGTTACCCCTTATTATTATTATTAATATTATTATTATTATTATTATTGAAGAAATCATAATATAAAATAATTATCTCCTCCAAAATAAATTAAGCAATTTATCAAATCCACTCTCTAGAAGCAATTAAATTAAATTTTAAGTGAGACGGGTGTTACATTCTCCCCCTCTTATAAAATTTTCGTCCTCGAAAATTCAAAACATACCTCACTTTTGAAATAGCTGGGGATATTTGGGTTGCATTTCGTCTTTACGCTCCCATGAAGCTTCCTCTATGGAATGGTTCCTCCACAATACTTTGACCAAATGTATAGATTGTCTCATATAATTAAACAATTTAATTATTTATGAAATGCCAATAAATTGGATTTTAGGGCATTAACTCCAACAATCTCCCACTTGCCCTTAAAGACAATTAACCATATATCCGACAATTATCTCCCTTTAAAGTAATTCATAGTCACTCTAAGGAAAGGTTTGGAAACAAGTTACAGTTAGAGTTATTGCATAAATTATCTTTTCTACTACTACTTCTAAGTCACTCTAAGTATTATCTCTCTGATGATATAATACTTACACTTAATGTGTATCTTCACCACCTAGGATGAACACATATCTTGAAGTCCAACTTCATGAATCACAATCAAACTACAAGTCAGTATTTGTATATCCAGTAACAAGCAAAGCCTCACTTTGGTGGAAACGCATATAATCCCTCATTCTCCAAAGATATTTGAGTATATGCTTTACTCCCACTAAATTAAGTGATCCTAGATTCAATTGATATTTGCTGTCCATGCCCACTGCAGAATTGATATTTATCCTAGTATATAGCATAGCATAAAGACTTCTTATTGATATGGTATAAGGAACCGTCTTAATATGCTCTTCCTTTTATATGTCTTAAGACTATAGTCCTTTATAAAGAAACTTCAAAAAGGGAAGAATCCTTTCTTGAAGTATTACATGCTATAAATTGCTAGAATCTAATCTATTTAAGCAGTTTGAGATAGACCCAACATCCTAATTTTTGAATTCTAACAAAATTTAATTCTTAGAATGTGACTAGTCTTTCCCAAGTACTTTATATCTAACTGGACTAGACAACCAAAAACTCCATTGATGACAACAACTCTACATTATTCTAAATGATTAGAATGTCATCAACATACATTAAGAAATTTATTATTCTATATAGCTTTTACACACATAAGGCCTTTAGATAGTTGATCAAAATCAAAGAATTTGATTTCAAAATCAAAGAATTTGATTTCTTAATCAAAGATGATATTTTATGATTCAGATGCTTGCTATAATCCTTAAATGGAATTTAAGCAACTTGCATACTAAACACTACTGTTTCTTTGCTATGTACAAGTCTAGTTACATCATATAGACGTCTTCCTCAATTTTGCTACTAAAGAAGCTTTCTTGATATCCATTGCCATATTTCATCCAAATGAAATATAATGGATAAGAGAATCTAGATAGAGTCAAACTTGATTATTGGTGAAAAAATCTTTTCATAATTGAACCATTTCTTTCTGAATAAATCTTTTCACCACTAGTCTTGACTTTGAAGGTTTGCACCTTCAAATCTAAAAATCTCATTTACTTGTAGACCTATTTGAAAATAGTAGGCATAATGCCATTAGGCGCCTCTACAAATTCTAGACTTCAAATAGAATCCAATTCTATTCACATAACCTTGATCCAGTTATCCATATTCATATCATCTATTGCCTCTACGTAGGACCGAGGATCAAATTCATATCCTTATGGAATGATTTCAAAAGTTTATCCCAAAAGTATGAATTTATTTGGTAATTGATAATCCTCCCACTACGATATTGTACCAGTGTACTAGCTATACATTAAGAATAATGCCTTGTGGTGTATCTAATACATCCATCTCATTTCTAAATGTATTTTATAGTTACCTTTCAACAAATTCTGATATCTTTCTTCTAGAAAAATTCTACATTTAGCCTTAAGATTATTCACATAGTCATATCATCAAGAACTTTGTATTTGTACTTTACAAACATCTTGTATTCTTTATGACTACCAAAACAATCTTTTGCAACTCCTTTCGGATACCTATCATAAACACACATTTTTCTATCTTTTGATTTCAATTTGTTAGACTTCCTTTCTAGCACAAGTGCTAGACATCTCCAAAAGTGGAAGTATCATATACTTGGTTTTCACCGAATCCACAATTTGACAAATGTCCTAGGAAAAAACTTTTGAAATTAATTTTAGAAAATGTATAGTAATTCATAGAGTATATCTCTAAAAGAAATAAGAAAAATGGAAAAACTTATCATGTACTTTACTATTTCTAGAAGTCGTGAGATTTATTACTCATTTGACAGTCGTTAGGAGAATAATAAATCTCATATCGGTCCAGTTCAATATGTCTTAACTCTTAAAACATGTCAATATATCAACTAGAAGTCTCCACATCATCATCAAGAAAAATCATCTTAGTCGATATGTTATAGTCTTCGCAGATGAAAAGCCCAATTTCATCACCAACTACGAACTAAAATTCTGAGTTTACAAAGAACTTGTGATTTATATCTTCTATGACTTTTCACATAAATCACATACCATGCATCTCATGGACTAAGATAATATCCCATTAGTTCATTTATAGATAGTCTCATATAATTAAAAAATTTAATTATTTATAACATGTCAATAAATTGGATTTTATGGCATAAACCCCAACAACCCGTACTTATCATAATGATGAACAATGCTCCACTAGCTCTACGGCTTGGGTAAAGGCATTGTTTTTCAGGTTTAAAACTTGTGACGTGGGTTCACAATAAAGGGGAAAAAAAACAATAAAGCTCAAAGGGGTTCAACAAAGGGAAATATTAATTACAAGGTAGGCTATTTGGATATGTAGCTTATAACAAAGAGGGCCTTAATCATTTTCGTGCATGTATGTGTCAATATGATCTCGAAGAGAATCAAGGCAAGTTCTAGAGAAACAAATCCATGGAAAAAAATCTCATATGAAAGAATAATGAGATTGATATGGATGTGTTAGCCTAAAGGCTCAAAATCTCTCCAACTTTTGTCTACTCAATTTAGTCACTACCAATCTCAAGGAAAATAACTAGACCTATTAATTCTAAGCTGGATGATCACTTATTCAATCATGTTACGAATTTTTCAAGCTTAATTGAATCTTGCTCATGACATACACAACCAAAAATCGTTGAAAACCACTAAAACAAAGAGCAAAACTCCTTTTTTTTTTTCAAAAATACAAAATTAAAACACAACCTAAATCCCCTCCCCCACACTCAAAACTTACATTGTCCCCAATGTAAGGTGAAATGTGAAGAAAAGGCAAAGATAACAAAACTATAAATGCAAAAATAAGAAGAAGAAAAAGAATGAACTCCCCTCTGGTTGCCTCCCAAGCAGCGCCTTTGTTTATTGTTGTTAGCTCGACTCAATGCTTCCTCCCAAGCAGCACCAATTTTGCCACATTTTCTACTTGGAAACCTTCATAGAAAGGCTTAAGTCTATGGCCATTCACCTTGAACACTTTGGAAGTTTCTAAACTTTAAATTTCAACTGCACCATGGGGAAAAACCTTAGTAACAACAAAAGGTCCAATCCAACGAGAACGTAACTTACCTGGAAAAAACAAAGCTGTGAATGGTATAGAAGGACTTTTTGACCAACTTTAAACTCCTTCCTAGAGATCATCTTGTCATGAAAGAACTTCGTCTTTTCCTTGTAAATCCTTGCACACTCATAGGCATCATTGCAAATTTCCTCTAACTCTTGTAGTTGCAACTTCCTGTGTT